>JANBPO010001315.1:0-40326 GCA_024336825.1 Amorphophallus titanum | reverse complement strand
GGGGAGCGGCCTTCACTAAAAATGGATGAGATGAGGGGAAATGGAAAGAAGAAGGGAGGGGAAATCAGAAAAAAACGAGGGAAGAGGACTCACGTTCCTCCTCGAGCATTCGGATCTCTGTGGAGTCGAAGGCGGAGATCGAGCTGAGGGAGAGGAGGAGAACGGCCGAGAGGGTCCACAACGACTGCATTTCGAGGACGATTCGACGAAGAATGGGTGGCCCATATCATTACGTAGAACTTCCCAGCGGGCACGTTCAGGGGGGTCGTGAGTACGAAGTCCTTGACTCCGATAGACCCGAACTGTGCATGAGAGCTGGATGACTGCCTCAGCAGCGACCCCGACGTGTCGTAAATTGCGGCGTAGGCCGCAGTTGCCGTCCCCGACGTCGTCGTCTGCACATGCACGTTAGTGACGGTCAGCGGCCCCGGAGCCCAGAGCGCGACCACGTACGACTGCCCAGAAACGAGCGCCTGCTCGGAACTAGGTTCTCCCATAGCTGGGTCAGTGGACCACGCCAGGAAGCCGTGCATTTCAGGCGGGACGGACCCGTCTCCACCGCCGCCCGACGCGGACTCCAACGCGTCAACCCGGTAATCCAACGAGCCCGTCACCGCGGACCCGTCAACCCCGACCTTCGCCTCAAGCGCGGCGACCGCGTCCTGGAGGTTGTTCACGTGGGACGCCTCGATCGTGTCCCCGTTCGAGTGCGCCGAGAACGAGTCCAGGGACGTCGGGTAGTTCGTGGTCATCTAGTGATCTCCCGTCACTTCTTGCCGAAAGCAACCTGCACGTTGCCCCCGCCCTCGGCCCGGACCCACTTCTTGATCAGGTTCACCAGCTCCTTGTCGGAGCCCTTCACGTCCAACGTCACCTTCACCGGCGCCGGCTTCGACGGATCCACCCCCGTCTGCCGCTTCGCCTCCGACCGCGCGAAGTCCGAACCCAACTTCGACGTCTCGTCATAGAGTGCGTTCACGTCACGCCGCGAGACGTGGGACAGTTCCACGGCGTCCGCCAGAGACGACGGCCCCCGGTCCACCAGGCCCCGGATCAGGCCCTCACGGAACCCCATCTTGCGGAGCTTCGCGATCGCCTCAACCCACTTCTTCAGGTTCGTCGCCTGCTTCCGCATCCCCGCGACCAGGCCCATCGGGTCGTCGTTCTTCACCTCCAGGGAGAACAGGTCCCGGAGCCGGTCCCGCATGGCCTTCGCGTCCTTCAGCTTGTCCTCCCACGCCCGCAGCGCGTCGTCGAGGATGTCCTTGTGCTTCTCGAACCTGGCCTTCAGCTTGTCCTCGGCCGCCTTCGCGACCTTGTCCGCGGCGCGCTCCGCCGCAGACGCCGCGGCCTTCGCGGACCGCTCCGCCGCCGCCTGGGCCGCCTTCGCCGCCGCAGCCACGGCCTCCTCCGCGGCGCGACGAGCCCGGTCCGCCCGGTTCTTCGCACCCCACCCCGCGTCACCGTTACCGGTGTAGTTCCCGAGGTCCCCGACGGACACGCCCCCACCCTTGGGCGACAGGGCGTCCAAGCCGGACAACTCCTTGCCCATGTTCTTCAGGTCCTCAAGGGACTGAGTCGCCGACGCCGACGCGCCCACGACGGACAGGAGCTTGCCGATCATCATGTCCCAGCCCTTGATGCCGTCGTTCACGACACCCTTCAGGCCACCCATGACCTTGTCCAAGTTCCCCGTCTCGTGCGCCACATAGGCAGTGGCCGCCGCCGCGGCGACGAGACCCACCTTCAGCTTGCCCGTGGGTGACGCGAGGAAAGCCGCGGACATCCCCTTGATCTTGCTGGTCGCCCCCGACAGGACCGGGATCAAACCGGTCCCGATACCGGCCGCCAAGTCCCCGATACCGCGCGTGTACGACACCGCGGCCTGCAGACCGTCCAGCCCCATCGTGGTCGCGAGGCCGTCCATCAAGTCGGCCGTGCCGATGATGGGGCGCTCCGCGTCGTCGAACGACTCGGCCACATCCTCAATCGAACGGGCCTGTTTCTCCGCGGCCTGCCCCAGGTCCTTCAGTGAACCCTCGGTCTTGTCCGCCGCCGCAGCGGCGGCCTTCATCGACCGCTCGAAGTCCTTGGAGTCCCCGACGAGGTTGACGACAACTTGGCGGGCCACTAGTCGGTCCCCTCGATCTTCATGCCGTACTGGACGATGACCCGCTGAAGGCCCCATGGAAATTGTTTCAGCTTCATGTGAAGAATGTGTTCATTAATGGAGACCTACAAGAAGAGGTGTACATGCAGTCCCCGCCAGGTTGTCAAACAAACAGTAAAGTGTGTCGACTGAAAAAGGCATTGCATGGCTTGAAACAACTCCCTTGGGAACAGTTTGACCAGTTTCACGTGTTTCGGCTAGGTTCAATGCAATGTTAATCATCCCTTGTTTGTGAAGTAGGACAGCAAGGTAGCCATCCCCATTGTTTATGTGAATGATATTGTGATTATAGGGATCATGATGATGAAATACAAAAGCTAAATGTTGATTTGTCCAAAGAGTTTCAGATCAAAACCCTGAGGCTGCTTAGATATTTCTTTGGGCTGGAAGTTGCTTACTCTAGTGAGAGTATTTATGTTCGCTAGCAGAAATATGCCATGGACTTGTTGACAGGGAAAATTAGGTTGCCGACCTGCAGTAACCCCTGTTGAAGCCAATCATCACTTGATGAGGCATGATAGTGAGCTTCTTTTTGAAGTTGAGAAGGTGTGATATCAACGCCTAGTTGGGTGACTTTTGTACTTGACTCTCACATGGCCTAGTATTGCATATGTTGTTAGCATTGTTAGTCAGTGTATGCATGCACCAAGAGTTCCTCATATGTAGGCCGTGGACTGAATCCTTCGGTATGTTGAAACCAGTGCCAGTAAAGGAATTTTATTTAACCATCTAAACATTGGAGGGTATGCCGATGCAGATGGGGCTGGTTCTAAAGAAGATAGGCATTCTACTACAGGTTATTGTGTTCATCTTGAAAAAAACTTGGTTGTCCGGCAAAGCAAGAAGCAAACAGTATGTGCCCAATCCATTGCAAAAGCAGAATATCGGGCAATGGCACATGAGCTTGCAGAGTTGTTATGGTTGAAAATCTTATTACAGGATGTTAGCATGCACATTGACCTTTTGATGCGGTTGGATTGTGACAAGAAGGCCGCCATCAACATTGCCAACAATCATGTGTAGCATGACAAAGCACATTGAGATTGATCGGTACTTTATTCAAGAATGGCTAGGTAGTGGGAAGTTGTGTTTATCCTATATATGTTCTGCTTATCAAATTGCTGATGTGTTCAAAAAGGGGGTTACCAAGAATCAATTGAATACAGTTCTGGGAAAACTATGCATGCAAGACATTTGTGCTCAACTTGAGGGGGAGTGTAGGAGATGAAGCTTCGGTCTGTGAGTTCTGTGCACTTGTGTGCTTTATTTCATTACTGGACCCATTAAGATGGATCATGTTAACTTAAGTCTTAGTGTGTTTTGTGAGTTGGCCACAAAGGTTTATTATCGGACCCATTAGACTGGATCTAGTTAACTTCAATCTTGTTTTATTTATTATCGAACTACCCTTGATCTGTCTACCTTGTAACAGGGGCATTTTAGTCAAGTTTTTTTAGGTTAACAATAAAACCATTTTGGGGGTGTGCAGCCCTAAACAACAGCCACCACTGCTCTTGCGCCATCTCCTCTCCCCTTTTCTTCTTCTCTGCTCACTTACTCAACACCATGTAACCATCTTCAATTCGGTTGCGTGATTCACTTGGTCCTCTCCTTTACTCTTCATGTTCCGGGTCTTTCCAATAACCTTCTGTCTGTGAGTAGCATTACAAAAACTTTAAATTGTTCTAAAACCTTCTTTCCTACTCATTGTGTTTTCCAGGGCCTACAGATGCAACAGACGATTGGGAATGGTCAAGAAGTGGAAGGCCTCTATCACCTTAAGCCTAGAGGATGTCTAACCCTTCAGTCTTGCATCAGTCATAGTTCCAACCAATAGTTAGAAGATATTCATTTGTGGCATAATCGCCTTGTTCATGTGTCTTTTACATCTCTTGGTGTTTTATTCCCTGACATGTTTCATTCAGTCAAGATTGAGTCCCTTCAATGTCAAGTCTCTCAACTAGTTAAACATTGTACTTTTCAAAATTTTGTTAAACATTGTAGAACCACTTTTCCTTATTCAATAAAAAGAGCTCTTTTCCTTTCCAACTTGTGCATTCATATGTGTGAGGTCCTTCCCCTACTGCTTCTATGAATAGTCATCATTATTTTCTCAGTTTCATTGATGATTATTCTTACTATTGTATGATTTGTCTTATGAAGTCTCATGAGGAGGTTCCACGTCTTGTCCAAGTGTACTCTGAAGCCAAAGGTCGAAGCTTTACAGCCTGCGTCAACGCTGTATGTGCACAGCGTAGACGCTGCAGAAGAAGATAGGCGACCTACAAGCAAACAAGCATCAACTACACAAGCAAACCTACATCACCAAAGCCATATTGAGCAGCAACAGCAGCATCAACTTAGCAACTCAGCAACAACAACAACATGCAGCAGACTAAGGAGATTGAAGCAGCATTTAGCCAAAGCAACATGCACAAGCAACAACTGATCAGCAACTGTTCGATGAAATGCTATTAGTGCAAGTCTACTGATCTCATATACCGGCCAGTAGTATCTAAGTAACACCTACAACAATAAAATAGTAGTATGCAAGCAACAACCAAATGTAGCATTTAGCAGCCAAGCCACAAGGCTCTGCCAGGTGGAGAGTCAACCCATGGAGTCGACCCTCTTTAGTATGACTTCTGGTTCTGCAAAGATAATGCAAGGGTGTTGAGCATTCAAGTAGCAGTAACAATGGCCAACAACAATAGCAGTAACTAAGCACAAGGCCAGTAGCAGCGCACCAAGTCGACTTGGCCCGAGCAACAAGTCGACTTAAGTAAAGGGTTCTTCTGGCAAAGCACCGAGGAAGTCAACTCAAACTTCTAACCAAGTCAACTCAAGGCATATCAGAATCTTGGATATTGCAGAATTCATAGATCAAGTTGACTTGGGCTAAACACCAAGTTGACCCACAACACATCAGAGTACTGGATCTGGCAGAAATCAAAGAGCAAGTTGACTTTGTCTCTTCACCAAGTCGACTCACAGCTTAACAGAAGCTTGGATTTTACAAAGCAAGTCGACTTGGTCTCTTCACCAAGTTGACTAACAATATGTCAGAAGATTAATTCTTCCAGAGTTCAAAGGACAAGTCGACTTGGTATCAAGACCAACTCGACTCATTACGATAGCAAACCTACGTACTTCAAATGTGGGTCCTCTTGGGCACATAGTACAAGGACTAATCATTGGCACAAGCCTCCAAGTCACGTGCCTCGGTTCTGGAAACATCCTAGGAGAGGATATTTAGTCTTTACACATGGACCTATCAAAAGAAGGTGTTATCCTTTATATTTCTTCCTTGGAAAAGAAGCAGCTGCTTGTGTTTTGCATGTGTATTATTAGCAGGCCAATCAGTTGCCATCGTACCTAGGATCTGGAGCCTTCTAAGGATCTGAACGACCCAGATTGAATCTTTAAGATCAAAGAGCTCAGATTAACCCTCTCCTCTATAAATATCTTGTGATCACCAACTGGGAAGACTGATGAGAAAATTCACGCTGAGCAGAACTTCTAAGTGTGAGATCAGGTTAACTCGTCTAGAGAAAAATAAGGAAAAGAGAGAAAGAGAAAGAGTGAGAAGAAAGGAGAAAAGAAAGTAAGCCTTGAGGGAGGTCTTCGATGGGAAGAGAGAGTCATTGCTGAAGTGATCTAGAGAGAGGAAGAAGGAAAAATAGAGTATCAGAATCTCCAGTCAAAGTGCTTCTTCAAAAGCTATAGTGTTTTCCTTTATTATTATGCTTTCTTATTTTTCATTTCTGAACTTCGAATCTTACATCAGTGTGTGTAACTGTGCGATGTTGGAATAGGCTCAGCTCAACTGAGCACATTTGTGTTTGTGTGTGTTGCTGGGTTTCATACCCAGAGCATTTGGGGCTTGTCCCCGTGTCTTGCTGTGTAAACAGTGTGAGGAGTGTGCTCCTCGTGGGGAGCCTGTTCCCCGTGTGGGTGCAAGTGTTAGCTTGCATGTGTGGTTGGGGTTGTACCCCATGTGCTTCATTATGAAGCGAGTGAAGTCTCACCGGTTTGGTGAGGGGTGGACGTAGGGAGCTCGGTGTGGTCCCGAACCACCTTAAAATTGTTGTGCATCTATGTGAATGCTTGTGTGATTGATCTTTCTCTTCTATCCCATTCACAGGTACTTCGGTGATTATTTTTATTACAACTTATTATAGTGTGTAGCAGTTTGATCTGTGACTGAGTTGTGCACTAATCGAGTTCAGTCTTTCTCTTGCACACATCACTGTGTGCGAATCTTTCTATTTGCGGTTCACACTAATATCTCTACACACAGTGAGATTGTTTTCATGATAACTGAAAGTGAAGTTTACATCAGTAATACTTAATGTGTTTGAATTAATTTCGCTATATGTAAGGTTAGCGGCTCCAAGGCGCAGATGATGTATTTCGTGGAGGACGCGAGGGCAGACATATCCGCCCTTCTCGACGCCCTCGAAGCAGAGCGCTCCGCACGGGTAAGGTTGGAGGAGGCGCTGCGGCCGTTTGTCGGCGTGAAGGATCAGTTCCCCGAGACGCTCAAACTGATCCAGCCAAAGTTCGACGGGTTATCGCCGATCACCGTCACCGTGACGAAGGATCAGTACATCGCGGCTGTCAAAGCCTTCGCATCCCTCTCCCATTCCAGTTCCAAGGGGGAGAGCCGTGCCTGAGACTGCGTTTATTACCCCGCTCATGACCCCGGCCGACGCGGCTCGCCAGCTCGCCATATCCGAGAAGCAGTTGCGGGAACTCACCACTGCGGGCAAAATCCGCTACGTCAACATCGGCAATGGCGAAAAGCGCGAGACGCGCCGCTACACGCAGCAGGATCTTGCGAGCTTCGTCGAGGCACGGAGCAACCAGCAATGTCGGTCTACAGGCGTCCCGGCGAAACGGTCTATTCGTTCGACTTCCGGTACCGTGGTCATCGATTTTCAGGATCGACGGGCTGCACGACTCGGCGCGAAGCCGAAAAGGTCGAGGACAAGGAGCGCGAGCGCGCCCGAAAGGTCGTAGTCGACAGCCGCAAGCCCATGGCTTTCGGCATGGCCTCGACCCTCTACTGGGAACAGGTCGGCCAGTTCCACGCCAACAGCACCGACACCGAACGTCATCTGGCCTGGCTCCAGGCGGAGATCGGCAAGGGCACCGCGCTCCATGCGATCGGCCCGGCCGAGGTGACGCGGCTTGTGGCAAAGCGCCGCGGGGAAGGGGTTTCCAGCCGCACCGTCAACGCCAGCGTCACCGAACCGCTGCGCGCTATCATGCTGCGCGCCCGCAACAAATGGGAACAAACCGTCCAGCGCATCGAGTGGAAGGAACACCTGCTGCCCGAATCGCAGGAGCGCGTGCGCGAGGCGACGCCGGCCGAGGAGGGCAAGCTGCTCGAGGCGATGCGCGACGACTACCTGCCGGCGCTGCGCTTTGCCTTCCTGACCGGCTGCCGCCGCGCCGAGATCGTCGGGCTGACCTGGCCAAGGGTCGATTTCTTCAACGACCAGGTGACGGTGACCGGCAAGCGCGGCCTGAGCCGCACCATCCCGCTGACATCGGAGACGCGGGCGCTGCTCTGGTCGCTGAAGGACCATCACGCCGAGGCGGTGTTCACCTATGTCGCCGTCAGGACGCGCGACGGCCGCCATCGCGGCGCCCGCTATCCGATCACCATGGAAGGCTTCAAGACGGCCTGGCGCCGCTTCGGCCGCGCCAAGCTCGCCGATTTCCGCTTCCACGACACCCGCCACACCGCCGCGACCCGGCTGGTCAGGGCGACCGGCAACCTGAAGCTCGCCCAGCGCCTGCTCGGCCACAGCGAGATCGCCACGACGGCGCGCTATGCCCACGTCACCGACGCCGACCTGCGTGCAGGACTCGAAGCAGCAAGTCCCACGAAAAACGCCACGGAAGCGGGGAAGGGCAAGTCCAAGCATTTGAAGAAAAAGAGGAAACCGGCCTAAGCCCCACCGTTCCCAAATCAGGTGCGCTACCAGGCTGCGCTACACTCCGAAGCCGGATTTCCATAGGGTTCAAGCCTATTTAGCGCAACCCCTGAAATCGCAAAAAAGGAACAAACGGCATACGGTGGCAGAAACCGGTGCAAAAAGTCCCACGGAAATTACCACGGATGTTCTCATGCCGTTCCGCCGCCTCATCATCCTGATCGCATATGGGCTGATCGTTGCGGTCTCGGTCATCAGTCTTCTCAGGTCGTGCGCGGCTCTGATCACCGGCTAAGAGCGGAATCACCGCTTCACCATCCGCTCCGCCTCGACCCATGATCCTCGCCGCTGGTGAAAGGAGATGTTCGGCTGCCGCCGGCAAAGGTCATCGAAGGCGACACGCGCCACGAGGGAATTGCTGGCCCATGCCACGACTTCGATAATGTCGGTGTTCCCGTCGACGTGGATTACCCGAGAGCCTTTCGCAAAGAGATCGACAACGTCCGAGCGCGGACCGGGATAAGCCTTACCCTGCTGCCGCCTGACCGCATTCTGGATTTGGCGCGCGATCCACAAGGCGGTCGACGGCGAGAGAACAAGCCTCTTGTGGCCGCACAGTATGTGCGGCCACCGAGGGGCCGGCGTTCACCAGCTCCTCGATCATCTCCAAGGTGGCTACTGCCTCCTCACCTGCCAAGCGAGCAACACAAACCCAGTCAGTAATGCTAGCTTGCCAAGAAGTGCAACAATAATGGGGAGATCCCCTCAACAGTAATTGGACACGTACCGTGGCAACTGCTAGCGTGACCAGGGGTGCTAGCTCTCCGGCCTATCTAGGCGCTTCACCCAGTGCCTCAGTAGGGGCCCTGGTCTTTGATGCCTCTGTCTCCTCTGCACGATCTGGATGGTTATGTTAATAACCAGACCTAAGCAAAGTCACAACACACGCTCAGAATCAGAAGCTCTTACCTGAACGGGCTCCTCCAGTAGCTCTACACAACTCGAAGTTGGGGAAGGTCTCGATGTTGGGGGAAATTTCGTCCATCACCTAGAGAAATCCCTCTACATCAATCTCGCACTCAGCTCCCTCCTCATACGGAGGGTCCACCTCTTGAGGGGGCGAGAAGGTCACCTCCACACCAGCCGCCAGGGGAGCTACAAAAGACAAACCCAATGAAACAAGATTAGTCAACCACCGTGGCTAAACTAAATAGGAACCAAGGGGTCGAAGTGACACTTACTCAAGGCCGTATCTACCTCAACATGCTCTCCAGCCTCGAGTCCCTCAGAGGACCCACCAACCTCAGCTGCTGCAGCCACTACTCGAGGGCGTTTCTACCAGGGCTGTAGGTCTCCATCCCCACTCCCCGAGGATGCCTCTGTGGAGGGGTGATCCCCCTCTGCCGCAGAACCTGTCAATAAACATAGCATTATACAATACCCCAGTTACACACCCAAAAAATAACAAAGTAAAGACGGGACGTGCTAAAAGAAAGAACCTTACCTGAAACCCCGAAGGGGGTCAACGGCAAGGGTACTAGCTACTCCGGCCTCAGCGACAGTGCTTGGGCCGCCTACACGACGGCCTCCTGAATGTCCCTCCGAGTGTGGGCACAATCGATTTGGGACACCAACTCCACGGGCCCGGCTGACCCGATCGCATGGCCGATGTGCCACCTCCAGTAATCAACCATTGTGTCAGTAAAGCTCCTATGCGGAAGCGCCCGGTCCAGCGAACCTCTGCTCCAGAGGCTACAGTCAGCCAAGAACTGGACCCACCAGGTCCTAGGTGCCCTTGGTCGATGCGCCTTCATCCCAGTCGTCGCCACCACTGTCGGTACTTGTCTCAGGGGCTTCAGCGCCCCTTCATTGCCTCAGTTCCCAGACGAAGAGCCTCAGCTACTCCAGGGCCACTGCTCCACAAGTTGCTCGATCTCTCGACAAATTCGAGCAACGCGGGTCCTCAAGTACCTATCGTCTAGTGGAATGGGAGGCAGATCCTCCCTCAGAAAATGACTCTCCTCCGCCTTCCTAATCGCGGAGGCCTTTTGTCGATACAGGTGGCTGTGCTCGAACCACCACCTGGCGTAATGGACCTCGAATCACCCCCGACGTCCCTGTCCCAGAATCAGAAACTGCTCCGGCTCCCAGCAGTAGTAGAAGTCCCACCACGCGGCCGCCAGTAGGTGGGTGCCCTTCCCTCTATTCTGTCGGCCTGTTAAAGAAAACTCCTGGGTTGACGGGATCCCCTGGTCGTACCTAAAATTCCTTGCGAATCGATGTGGGTAGTACGACTCCAAGGAACTCATAGAAGACCAATGCAATGTCAACATCGCCGACCGAGTGCTCAACACCCACTCAGTCCGTGGCCCTACGTCTGGCACCCCCTGACCGGCGCGGGCATTGGTCGCCCCTCCACCTGATGTCCCCAGAAAAAGTTCACAGTCCCTCACAATGCTATCAAAAGGTAATCCCTCCTCGCCCCAGGTGGGCAGGTAGCAAAGGGCCCTCCTAGCCCCCTCCAGCTATGCCTCGGTGTCTCTATCAGGCTGTCTAGTGAAGCTGAACAAAAGTGGTGCCATCAGATTTGCCACAGTCCCTTGTGTCACCAGCCCCGGAAACAACAATCCAGCGCACGCACTGAGGTAGTGGGTCGGCAAGAGAAGGCCCCTCTCTCTCGGTGCCGGGTGCGTTGCCAGAACTCCCAGTCCTTGATAAAGTTTGGCCAATGTAGCAGGAGCCAAGGCCAACTATCGTCCCCCTGCCAACAAGCAAGCCAGCCATAACAACTCAGCTCTTAGCAGACCATCCTCTCTGTGCGGGACCACAAATGTCGCCAACCAGTACGCCAAGTTTGCGGTAAGGTGTGTCACGTCTGGCAAACCTTGGGGATTCCACCCCTCCTGTGGTGCATATATGTATCTGGTATAGGTCTGAAAACGTAGCTCCACCTTAGTGTACTCCTCCCACGAAGTCTGATCCCTAGTAAACTCCTAATAAAAGTATAAGGGCCCATTGTAGAAGTGATGGACCCACACGTTCAGCGGCACCCTGGGAGTCTATGCAGCTCTCTCTCTCCCCGCTAAGGCCAAGTCCCTCCAGGTCTTCATAAGATATTGATAGCTGTAAGACACTCAGTATCGCCCCTGTCCGTCAGTGTGGCTGCGGTGGAGGTCATCCAATACCACCCCTTTATACCCCTCACTGCTAATCGGCAATCCAAAAATTTGGAACGGGGGCCACAAGTCAAGTGACGTCTCTCCCTTTGCTGTCACCACCGTGCTCCATCGGCAATTGAAACGCTTCAGTAGTCCTTGTAGCAGTCCAGTGTAGAACGGGTATGTGTACAAAGTAGCAGTCACCGCGTACCTGATCCCAACTCGGTCCCGTAGCACCCGGTACTGGTGCACAATCCCCATCAGCCACTCCGTGGCCCCCTGATGGTATCGGTGCGACAGGATCACCGCCCAGCGGCCGTACCAACTAATGACGGTCTGCCGCATAACCCCATCCAGAATGTTGTGGTCATCATAACCTTCTCCAGCATACTGCAGACCTGTAGGTTCCAGAACCAGCCTGGCTATCCCCTCTGTCTCGACACGGTGGTGGCCGTGCAAGTCCCAAGAAGTAGGGCCTAGCAGCCCAACTCTGACTCCAGACTGCTCTGTCTTGTCAAAGAACCCTAGACACTCAGCACTAGGGAACTGACGCTGCCTCTAGTAGTCCTCGAAAAAGCTCAAATAGCTACAAAACGCAACGCCATGCAGGCTGTCCCTGCCTATCAAATTAGCCCGCTA
The DNA here is from genome assembly GCA_024336825.1 of Amorphophallus titanum. Lineage (NCBI taxonomy): Eukaryota > Viridiplantae > Streptophyta > Magnoliopsida > Alismatales > Araceae > Amorphophallus > Amorphophallus titanum. The sequence continues at coordinate 28,414 of JANBPO010001315.1, read as the reverse complement.
AAGACAGCGATGGACTCTCGAAATCTGTTAATCGTCTTCCTCCAAGCCAGGAGGGACGTAGCTCCTAATGAACTCGAACAGATGGCGATCCAAGGGGAACTCCAAGGGGTAGCCACCACTCCAGTGGTAAGTATACAGACCGCCTGCCTCCTGGATCCGGGCCACCTCTACGGTCCAAACTCCAACTACCCTCTCACCGACGGGGCCCTCAGCTACTGTCATATGGCCCCAGTCCAGCTACTCCACACTAGCCATGGTTACCACTAGTGGACCTAGAGGGGGCATCGGTCGCTTGGTCCATCACACCCAGTGGTCCTCCTCCCGAGCCACACGCCTCGAGACCCGCTCATCTCTTCCGAATCGGTCCATAGCTACAAGACAGGGCACACAAAAATGGTCAGAACACCGAAAAATCAACATATGTAACATAGCGAAACAAAGGCACATGAAGTGTCAAAATACAACTACAACGGCCTGGAACAGGGGGCTCACGGGCTGTACATCCTCGTCTCCGCCTCCGACGCACGCCTCGTGGGGGGCATTTGTTGTACCCGGATGATTTCTCAGTAAAATACTAAGAAATAAGGATTCGAGAATTTTCCTGAACACCTTTAAGGCATTAGCTACCTAGCCCTTTCCACGACCCTATGGGTCCCTTCAAGGGCCCTGATCAACTTGCCGTGACATACGGTTACATAAGTAACTATCTGGGACCAAGCCCGACTACTCACCTATGGGCTTTCCCCATATCTCACATGGCCTCCCGGTGACACTAAGCCACGCCACATGGCACCCAGCAAAAAGACAGGGAGTCAATCCCAAGAAGCCTTCTTTTAACCCTTCAAGGTCAAAGGGAGACCTAATCAAGTCAGCCACAAGCTTTGGAGGCCCACAGTACGCGTGTACGGCCTACACACGCGTGTTCGACATTGTTTTGAACACCTTGTGAGCGCACATCTTCCAGCCCTCCGACATCAAACCACGGGCCAACCCGTGATTCCATCACACTAATTGGGTTCTACAATGGCCTCTAGTGAGCTTGGCCACCCCCGACCCTCAGACACGTGGCGACGAGCCACCCATCTTTAGCTCTTGGGCCAACCCGAGGCTACCTTGCCAACCCGCCGTGCAACACGACACGTAGCTCCAGGCACAGCCTGTGTGCCTAAACGGCCTCTCCTTAGCTCCCACGAGCTCCCATCCTCAGCCCAAGGCCCACTTTGGGGCCCCTCGGCCTGCTACCCAAGCCGTTTGACAACCCGAGACATGTCGGGTATGTACCCAAACACCTTGCGAACGGCTACTATGACTAGAAGAACAATGGCCCCCTCGGGCCCGTCCCAGTCCCTCGGAGCCTAGTGTCCCTCAAAGGACACTCCCAGAAGATGAAACAAGACTTCGGGGGCCATCCCTCGGGGTTACAACTCGCCCCGGGGCCAGTTCGCCCCAGGGCGTGGTCGCGCGCCCCCAAGGAGGGCGAACTCCTTGGAGGTCGTGCCCTCTCTCCAGCCTGGTGGCCCCACGGCCCCGCTCAGTCCCAGTTCATCCAGTTCGTGGTCCTACGATGCAGTTCGTGTGCCATACCAATTCATGGGAGCGACACGCAAAAGCACGAGACGACAGCATGGAGGATTGGTCCTCAGCAGTCAACACGCTCACAAGCCTCCACGTATCCTCCAAGTGTTATTTTCTTCTTTCTGCTTTTCTTCAACTATAGATCTCTGTTCCTCTCTCTTTTTCTTCTGAACTGGACAACACTCTCTCGAACTCTTCTTTTGCTTCTCTCTTTCTCTCTTTTTCTTCTCTTCTCTTCTCTTCTTGATATAGGAACAAGCTCACAAATCTCCCTTGGCATCTTTTGCTTGATCTGGCCTGTTACGAAGAAGACTTTGAGACTATATTTATAGCACTAGAGATAAATTTCGTCCCTTGATCTTGAATAGAATAAATCTGGGTCATCCATGGCTTAGGATGGCTCTAGATTCGAGATGGTAGTGTTCTCTTCTAATTGGTCTAGGTGGAAAGTAGGGAATATTCTTCATAAAGGAGTTTTCTGGAAGGTAGTCACGTGGCCTAGGGATCCTTCCCAATGATTGGTGGATGAATGGCACATGATCCCATAAGTTTATGTCACATGCTGCAGAAGATAGCACCATCCGACAGAGAAGAAGGCTTACTCGATGACAGTAACTCGAGTTACTGTGAATTCCAACTCGAGTTGGTCTTGCTCAGTCTGCCAAAATCAGTAATTGATTTTGCTGGCCTTTCTCTTCTTGTAACCCTTTCAACTTTCCCTGAATGACATATGCATAGTTTCACATAGCTTTGATGAAAAGTTTCTTGAATTTCCTTTGCTAAACACCTTTGAAAAATTGATCTTCTGGTGTTGAAGTTGCTGCCAAACTTTGTTGCAGGGTCTGCTTAACTAGGCTGCAAGACTGATTTGGCATATTACTAGGCTCAGTTGACTGTAATGCCGGCATGTGAAGCCTGCTAACTTCTTGAAGTCTTGCTGGACTGCTGTTGAGCTCCAACTGCTAGATTGCTAGGCTTGGGCTGCAAATACATATGGACAGACCACTGATCTGCTGAGTTGACAGTGCTACTGCACTACCAGTGAGCTACTGAACTGTAAGTCCATAGAGCATGGCTTGCTTTGTATCATCTTATCATTGCTGCGTCGGCTCCCCAATCTGATGGAGTCGACTCCAAGGTCTTGAAACTCATCATTTTATCATCATGGCTTCGCTGTGTCGACTCCCTGGTCTGATGGAGTCGACCCCTTGGTTTGAGGCTTTGCATTAGATTAAAGGATCCTTGTTTCTTGCGTCGACATTATAGGCTGGAGCGTCGACTCCATAATTCCTACTGAGATGACGGCATGACTTGTGTAAATAGGAACTTATTGCATCGACACACTTGTGTTGAAATCTTCCTGCAAGCTTCTGCTAATCTTAGCTATGTTGGCACAAGGTGACAGTGGTGCCCACTCTATGACTTTCGTATCTAATGGCTGGCTGAAGAACTCAGCTTGGTGTATTGACACTAAGGAGTCTTTGCTTCTTTACTTCGACTCCACCTTATATTGCTAAGGAAGCAGCTCTTCTCTCTTTCGTGGAAGATGACTTGACTACCTTTACTTGCTCTTCTTTCTTTCTGTCAAGCTGTTCTACAAGAATTCACTTGTATATCTATATATACATATGGCATCATCAAAAGCAATGACATCCTATGACATCATAAAGATATGAAAGATTCATAAATGAGTCATAGCCTGATATCATCAAAATCATAAGGATATAACATTCTCCCCCTTTTTGATGATGGTTACTGAGTCATTATGAATAATGTTAATGACAACTATAAGTCATTATGAACAATGTTAACGACGCCAAGTTCTAACCAAACCAAGTTCAGCATGAACAACATTCTCTCTCCCCTTCAGCATGAATAACATTTTCTCTCCCCTTCCTTTAATTTTTAATCAATTTTTAATTAATGACTCATCAAACTCTCTCCCCCTTTAACATCAGCAAAAAGAAGAAGAGTTTGATACAAATGTCAGAATGTGGAGAGGAGCAAGTGAAGGTCATAAAAAGTACATGCAGATGTGAATTTAAAGTAATTAAAATTAGCAGGTTCAGTTACCAACTGATAAGAAGAAATGAATCATGTGTAATCGTTAAGCATTTGAATCAACTGATGAAGTTTCCATAAATTGCAAGAGCTATAGCAGCAGGTAAGGAATGATGTGTAAGCAATCCAGATAGGTCAACATCCAGAACAACAGTCATGTACTCAAGGTGATGAGGGCATCCCTTGCTCCTCCACATTTTTCGAGGCTCAGATTATTCGTCGGCATGTGCCATTGTGTTCGTCATCTTCTGTCTAAGACCTCCTTATAGCATGGAGGCACCGAGAGCATTGTCATGCACACATAATCATAGTTGAGTCAATTTAACAGACTTATAATGAGTCATACTCAGACATCATCAAAACCAAAGAATCATGTGTTACCATAAATGCACAACAAAGGGCAACAGAAATAAGCATGGAAGGAAGAATCGAATCGGATTGGCCAAGGTCAGCCGATCCGGTTGGATTCACCCCTAACCTACCCAAGTCGAATCCGCATGGCCCCGAGCTTTAACCAAGATTGGTAGAATTAGGAGGATCGAGCTGGGATCGGCCTTGGATTGGGTTGGATCAGAAAATTCGACATGATCCCTAGGCTAGCCCCACGGACCCACTCGGAAAAATTGAAACAAGAAATGGAGGAGAACAAGAACCAAAGAAGAAGAAGAAAAAGAGGAAGAAGATGGCGAAGAATTGTAGAAGAGGAGAAACCAAAAAAAAAGGGAAAAAAATATGTTGTTGTCACCATTGCCATCGCCGTCCCCCCTTGTCGTTGTTGCCCCAGTAAATGGGTTAACCCAGAGGGGGTGAATGGATTAATAAAATTTAATGGTAGTAAAGTAGCGCTCAAAAATAAATGTGGACAGAAATATAAACACAGTAGCAATCACACAATAGGACGTAGCGATTTTATCCTGGTTCGGCCCTGACCTTCCGTCAATCCTACGTCCAGTCTCCAACAACCACTGGGATTTCCACTATCTCCCTAACTGGAAATAGTACACTGGCTATTTTTCATTTGGTGTTCAGCTCACCACAGGCACTCTTATCCTCAAGAATCCTAGCAATTTTTGATCAGGTGTTCAGCCTACTGACGTTCTCTCAAAAGAGAACCCCAGCTAATTTCACAGGTATTAGCCAAACCACATAATATCAACCTCCTGCAGGTCTTCTTGCCCTCAAGCAAAAGCTTCTCCCTTCAAGGAGAAGACAACCACTCTACAAGTGAAGTTTACACAATGTTTGTCTCTTGTTAGGCAAATTGTGTACAATGATTACCAACTGTTCAAGACAGGAAATAAGAATGAAAGCACAGAAGTCTTGCACTACAATGAAAGCCTCCTTTCACAAGTAAAAACACAAATGAATGGAAGGCTTTTCAGAAGGAGAAAGAAGGAATGCAGCAGATGAACGCGCAATTGCTTCTCCTTCAGTTGAGCACTCAGAGGCAATTTGGTTGAGAGAGGATTCGGCTTTGTTTCTCTCAACTCTTTGCAATGTGGGCTTGTGCTAGATTTTTGGAACACTCTTCTATAGTGTTCTTCTTCTACTTGTTCTACTACTACACGTTGTTCAGCTTTCACACTAATATATATAGTCCTCACTTGTGCGATTGTTCCGTTAGATACATCCTTGTATCCGTTAGAGAGAGACTTCGTGTATTTCTTGGAGAGTGGAGCTGTTCACAGAGAGATCTTCCTGTCTAAGAGATGGTCTTTTTTTCTACGTAAAAAGACAACAACAGATCTTTCCGAGGATAACCATTTTTCTTGGAACTGTAACACTATAGAAGGTACTTGTTTATTCTATTAAAAAGATGAGAACACATTGCTTTACTGTATAAAATACTCCCTTCTATTTTTTGGCATCAACACATATCTGTACCATCGTGTTTCGTTACTTTCTTCCTTATATGTTACTTCCTGAAATAAATCATATGAACTGACCTTTCCAGATCTTCGGTCACGTGTGTTTCATAATAAAGGAAAGAGAGATAACGTGTTCGTCCATACACTGCATGGGTAGTAATAAATGTTGCATATTTGCATTTAATGCATTTGAAATTTGAAATCTATTATGATAGTCGCTTAGTCAGTTTGTCTTTCTCTTGCATAGTCGATTTAACTAGGGTACTTTCATTAACATCATCGACCAAGTGACTTTTGATATAGTCGTTGGTTTACAGCTATCATAGTCATAAAAACAAGTTGAAGATTAGAGTGAACATAGCCTTAAGATAGACGAAGATAAGACAAGAAAGTCGATGATTCTGTATGCCTATGTGATTGGTTATGTCAAGTTTCATATAGTCGTGCGATCTTTTATGAATGAGATAGTCGATTGATTATAGGCGATGTCTGTCCGACTATCTGTTATGATAAGCGGTCTTATAGTCTTTCTAAAAAAATCGACTAAAAGAATATAGCTTTGGAAGTAAATAGAGCGAGCTAGGATACTAACACACATGCAGCGGCAGTGTAAACTTATGCCAAATTTCTTTTAGGGTTTGTTTATTAATTAACTTAACCCAAGTCTCTACCCCATCTCACGTGCTTTGATCCTAGACTTTACCAATATCACGGGTTCTAACAAAACTTCTAGAAATCTATGATCTTAAGAAAATCTAGGCTCTGATACCACAAAATGGTCACACCCCAATACAAAAAATTGGAACGCAGCAGTAATAAACATTCATGTCAATCAGAGCACATAATAGCTATAAAAATAAAGGGGCTGGAACAATAATTTAAATAACAAAAAACCAACTTCTATTCAAATACCAATAACATCCAAACCATGAAACTTACACAACAGACAAAAACCAAATATCTATCAAGGTCTTACAACTCCAACATCTTGAAATGATAATTCTAATTAAACTGACACATCTACATAACTAGGACATTACAAGGACGCGACACGACTTCTAGGTTGGCTCGCTCCAACATTGTTACTCTTGCCCTTCCCCATCAGTTTGAGCGTCCTCATCAGAGCTACCTGAAAAGGATTGGGAAAAACTGAGTGAGCGAGAGCTCAGTAGGAATTATATCTCTATACAAGGCAATGATAAAGTGGTTAATCAATTAATTATGTCTTTCATGCAAACGTAGAGAAAATGAGCAAAATGAACAAAATAAATAATTCTAAGAGGCATTAACTATAATCAAGCAATGAGGATATAAGATAGCAATGAATATCAGGACATAGAACATTGTATAGTAGGAATTTCATGTAACTGGCTGTAACAAGCACGCAAGTGTAACATGTCATGTAGAGTCATGGAATTTTACGTAGGAATGAATGTCGTACATTTACACGTTAACAAGTACTCGGTGCAATGCCACACCTTGTCATTACAAACTCTCATGGGCACTAGTACTTTCGGGCACTCCTCCCAGGACCAAACCGGTCTCTTTATATTGCGTTGGCATTGAGTGGTGGATCAAAGATCCCAAGTAAAATCTAGACATTCATTTATTTTTTGGCCAAGAGTTCCAAGGTTAAGCTCACGTATCCAAGCACTAAGAACTAAGGTCATTCTTTAGAAGGAATTTCAAGTGATAAGGCATAAGACTATGACTTGGGAGCTAAGAAAAAGGTCATGAACATGATCAGATAGTAGACTAAGGGGCTAGCATCTAACATGGCTATTATGTCACGCAAAAATCATGAAAGTCGAGAAAACTGGACTAGATCACGGTCAGTACAGAACCGCTAACTCATGGTAGCGGTCAAGGCAGAACCGCTATCATAAGGCATAAATCAGGGGGCTGAGTTGACTCACTCGGTAGGTGGGGTCGACTCATTGAATAGGAAAGATGATCATGGTCCAGAGAGAACCGCAATCATGGAGTAGCGGTCCATGGATAATCGCACATATCAGAGGCTAACAAGAGCCAGTGTCGACTCACTAAGCAAGCGGGTCGACTTCCAAAGCAGGGAACCAAGAACATGGTCTAGGAAGAGCCGCGGTATCAGAGTCACAATCTATGGAGATTCGCTACTGGGATAGGTAAAGCAGTCAGGAGGGGCCTTGCCCATCAACTAAAACAAGGTTTCGTCGACTAACAAGGCCATCAGTCGTCTTGGGAACATGAATAGACTAAAACCAGGGTTCAATCTACATAACCTTGGTCGACTGAGGCAATATAGGTCGACTAAAATAAGGTTTGGCCAACTGGAACAGGGACCAGTCGTATGGACAAGGCTAGCGTGTTGGCTAGACCAGAAGAAGAACGTGGTCAGTCGCATAGCCGTGACCTGCTGGTCACGGTCCCCAGAGGGCTACGTTATGAATAGAGTTTGGCAGAACTCAGTCACAACCTCGGACTACCCTTTTAAAATTTGGTCGAGTCAGTAGGTTCGGGCTTTCAGGGTACAACCTACTCGGTGTCCTAGTGAGAATCTTAGGTTCATAGAGTCTTACGGAGGCCTTGTAATGGCGGGCCTAGTCTGACGGAAGGAATATCCGGTGAAAAGTCCCAACTATCCCAAGAATTGATGGTGTAAAACTGTAAAAGATGGGAGTAATCAGTAAGTCATTACCACTGGAGTGGCATGACCCTTAGACAATTCCTAGCAATGTAATAAATAGCCTGACCCAATAAGTCAAAATGATCTCGAAAATCCACACATATCCTGATCTGTCCATTCTTCTTTTTGATAGGCACAATATTGGCCAGCCTGGTGGTGTATTGATTTTCTTCGACGAAGCCTACGTCAATCAGCTTGTTGACTTCTTTACATATCTGGGTGATGAGCTCTGGCCTCATACGCCACAGTGGCTGCTTCACTAACTCTATCTCAAGATTTATAGCCAACTCATGTTGTGAAACTTCAGGGTTGAGTCCTGACATTTCTTTGTAGCTCCAGACAAAGCAATCCCAGAACTCTTGTAGAAGCTGGATGTATAATACCCACTCTTCTGAAGAGAGCTGGGCACTAAGAAAGGTAGGCCGAGGGTCATCTTCACTCCCCAGGTTAACCTCTATTAATTCATCAACCATGGCTTGACCTCTATCTTCAGTCTTTAGAGGCACTGGCTGAAGATCAATGAAATCTTGTATATCATCATCGAGCTCCAGAACCTCGATGTCCTCATCATGCTACCCCTAGATTCCTTCAAGAAATTGCAACTTGGGCGATGACAGTGATGCGGGTTGCCCCTCTGGCAAATCCCCTTCAGCCTTACTCTTGTATGGCCGATCATTAGCTTTGTCAGGATGGGATTTACCCATCGTTAAATCAGAAGCATAATATTTTAGCTCCCTCAGACACGGGGATGGCCTTGCTTCCTGAGCGGCTTGGATCACCACAATTTTGATAGGGATAGCTTGTTCCCCATTGGCTATGTCTTCATCAGTAGATATCATTTGACCAACTGTGACAACAACCTCGTTGGTCGGTTTGGGGCATATCATCTTTGCAAGAGGAGGGCTGCAGGAGTAGCTGGATGCTCCTTCTTCAATATCTTCGGCTTCACTATTGTTAGCCGTGTCAAATTTGGCCTGCAAGGCCGTTTCTTCACAGTGAACCTGTTCCCAGCATCTACAGCCAGTGGTGACTTTTGGCCCTTGGTCTTGCAGTTGAAGAGCTTGGCCTTGTCCAGCTTCTGCTAGGTCTTCATCATATGTTGCCCCCGGCAAGCCTCCATCCATTGAGGGGAGTATAGAGATGGTGTCCACCTCATAATGTCCATTGTAGGAATATTCTTCCAATGAAAATCCAAGCCCTGGGTGTTGGGATACACGCCTTAGCTCCTTGTCCAGATTGGCAAGATACCAAAGCTTTTGGAAGGCTTCTTTCTTTTTCTGGGGCTATTTAGAAGGAACATGCTGTTTTATGAATAATTCTGCCACCTTGTCCGAGATGAAGGTTAGTCCTTGGATGGGGACTGTGGGATTCTCTAGGTCTTCCAGGAGGCAACAATCAGTGTCCTCCTATGCAACATGCTCTTCAGTCGTGTAAAGCAAACTGGTGGGGCCTTTAGGCTGGGTTATATCTAACGTCTTGATAGAATGGCCGTACAGTGGTCGAGGCCAGCTATCGGCTTGGTGAGGCCTTCCGAGACTTTAATATGTCCATAATGCTTGTCAACCTTGGGTTCATTAGCCCTAGGATAGATGGCGAGAGGTGTAGTTTTTCCCATGTCTCCTGAGCAAGCAATGTGTGACACTGTCTGGGGGCTAATATAGCCTGGTGGTGGTGGTGGAAACTAGTCATCACCGAAATTTGTTTTTGTTGACTTGGAGGAAGTCTTTGCCTTGGGAATCTTCTGCGCCTACTCCATATAAAAGGGTGCATTCAACATATGACATTCGAAAATATCGAATGTATGGAGGTCAGCAAATATCCTCTCCTCCTTTCCATCATGATTATACTTGATGCGCTGGTGCAATGTAGACAGCACCGCCAAGTTCTCATGCAACCAAGGGTGGCAAAGCAGTGCCTTGTATGTGGTGTTGGAGTTAATGACATGGAACTGAACTCTTGTAGTGAAATCCACCATGGTAAGAGTCAACTCTACCATGCCAAGTGGAGTTTCACACTTCTGATTAAAGTTGACGATCCGCATATCCCTAACTTTATCGAGGTGTACATTAAAATAGTATTTCTAGTACATTCTGTAAGGTAGTATATTGATAGCTACACCCGGGTCTATAAGAATCTGGCTTAATGGTTGGCCGTTTAGTTGCCCCCTCATATATAAGGGTCTATTGTGACTGAGGTAGCAGCATATCTTCTTCAATGAAGGTCACATTCACCCTCGACAATGCTTCGGCCAGGTAGTTTTCATACTAGGGCATGACAGTCTTTGCTATATCAGAGCCTAGGTTAAAAAAAAACTATGTTTCACTTGATATATGTTCTAGATGTTGATCTAGAAATTTGGATAGGATCTTGAACCTTCCCGGTAAGATTGGGTAGAGCCAAGAGTTGTAAAGAATGATTAATTATGAAATAAATAAAACACCTAAGTTTTGTAGTTGTAGTTGTAGGTTTAATTCTCGTCAATGGCTACCGAGAGAGCTCAATGGCGTGAGATGCAAAGGACAGTGTAGGGTTTAACCCAAGCTTTGTAGTAGGTAGCTCAGGGAGGAGCAAACCAAGGAGTCAGAGATTTACATAGAAATTTTAAAAACATGAACCCTCCAAAGTTCGCTCGGTCCATGGACCCGGATGAGGCCGAACATTAGGTAATAAAAATCGAGAGGATATTTCGAGTCATGCAATGTGTTGATGAGGAGAAGGTCCTACTCGCTACCTTTCAACTAGAAAGGGATGCCCATGCTTGGTGGGAATCAGTCGAATCAACTCTACCACACGACCAAGTGTTGTGGGAAGAGTTCATAGAACATTTCAACAGCAAATATTTCTCCGATCAGGTGCAAGAAAGGAAGGCCACTGAATTCACCTCTTTGAAGCAAAGACATTTGATGGTGGCAGAATATGAGTCCCAATTCGCAAGATTATCCCTATACACACCACACCTTATCGATATCAAAAAGATGAAGGTAAGGGGATTTTTAAATGACTTGAAGCCCCAGTACATTACTCAACTCGCCCTGATGGATATCCAAGTATATACTGATGCGGTGAGAAGAGCCCAACTCTTGGAAGATGCAATAGAGTTGTCTAATTGCATCTGGAGAAGAGATGCCAAGAAGGAGCATGTTACTGGGTCTGGTAATTTCAAGCCCTTCATCGGGAAGAAGAGACCCAATAATGGGTGTAACTTCAATAAAGATGGGAGTAATTTCAATAAGGATGGACGTGACTTTCAAAAAGACAAGAGGCTGAGATCGTTTGACAAACAAATTATTCCGGTTGCTGCATCATCAAAGGAACTATGCAAAGACTATAAGAAGTCTGGACACAAAGCAGATGAGTACTGGAGAAGATTGGGAGCATGTCTTCACTGTGGGAGTCGGGAGCATAGAATCCCGAGTTGTCCACTTCTCAACGAGCAAGCTCCACCAGAAAAGCTTCTAGTTGCTGTCAAGAAGCAAGGAAGACTTCAAGCTCTTATGGATGCAGAACCTATCGAAGATGGAGGCATCGTGGAAGGTACTCTCTTTGTGTGCTCAAGGCCTGCCTATCTTATTTGACACTGGAGCTACGCATTCATTTATATCTAAGAGCTTTGCTAATATTTTACCTATGAAGCCTATTCCATTAGAATCTAAACTTGTTATTACTACCACTATTGGAGCGAGATCGGCGATTAAATATTTCTATCCTACTAGTTAAGTTCGAGTTAGTGGTTACAACCTACCCGCTGATTTAGTATGCATGGAGATGGAAGGATATGACATTATTTTGGGAGCCGACTAGCTATCTACACATGGTGCTAGTGTCAACTGCAAGTTGGGTATGTTAACTTTTATTGGTTACCCCAACCTCTTTATAGATGTGAGATGAACCTTCAGTGCCCCCAAAAGGTATTGTCCCCACCACGCTAGGGGGCGGCTAGGGTTTTATCCTTGTAAAAGGGCCCTCTTGGTTAAAGAGGTGAAGACCTTCTTTATAAGCACTCAGTTTCTCTCTCAACATCCGATGTGGGACAAATCTCGTGACCCTAGGTCCTCTATACAAGCCCCCCTTGAGAGGGCAAGCGAGTGTGAGCTCAGGGTTCCCACAAACGGCGCCACTTTGTAGATGCGAGATGAACCTTTGGTGCCCCCAAGAGGTATTGTCCCCGCCACACCGGAGGGCGGCTAGGGTTTTGTCCTTGTAAAATGGCCCTCTTCGGTAAAGAGGTGAAGACCTTCTTTATAAGCACTCAGTTGCTTTCTCAACATTCGATGTGAGACTAATCTCGTGACCCCAGGTCCTCTATACTCTTATTTTCTGGTGTCAGGCATTCTAGGCACCTATCTCTTATTTCAGCTCTTAAAGTCGATAAATTTTTGGAAAAGGGTTGTGATGGTTTCTTAGTTTCTATTACTATGACCGAGCATACAGAACCCATTCTGAAGGATATTCGAAATGCCAAACCATAGGAAATTATGAATGATGCCCTCATCAAACATACCTATAGAGGCCCGTTACAATCCTATTGGCCATGATGGCCATTGGTCTATTTTGCTCTGCGTCGGTTTATCGTAGATTATGTGCTAGGGCGGTGTCTATCTATCAGTAGTTTTCTGGATATGTCAGTTTAGGTGACTCGGTGTGGTCTCTTCCCTAACTGCGACGGTACCCGAACGACTCAATCTAGAACTGCCAGTGTCCTTGTCTCTAGCTGCGTAACGGCTGTTCCTTGACTGCCGGGTTCGCCTAGCGGTTGGGGCCTCCTACATGAAGGAAGGCTAGTTGCTACTGCCTCACGAAGAAAAAGAAAGCCCGAGAGAACAAAAGAGAGCCCATCCCTTAGTTGATCTAGGAGGAAGAAAAAGAGAGGACAAGAAGAGAGAGTAGCCCAACATCTGGCCGACCCAGTCTAGTGTTATAATAGAAATGAGAGACGAAGAGAAGAGAACGAGAGAGTAGCCCTGCAGCAGAGTGAAAGGAAGGAAGACACTTGTCATGAGAGCAGTCCCGTGCTACAGCTTCATGATCTATATCTGAAGCTACATTTGATTCTTCTGTTTTCATTTTGATTTTCCAAAGGCAATCGTTGATGTGTGTGCAGTGCTTCGGTTAGAGACCGAGAGTGGGTTTTGCTGCACTTGTACCTTGCCTTCTTTGTTTGTGTGTGCATGTGTGTGTGGGGTTCATCCCCGTGTGTGTGGCAGGGGTTCATCCTCGTGTGTGTGCGTGTGAGTGGGGTTCGTCCCCGTGTGTGTGTGCGTGTGGGTTTGTCCTCATATGTGTTGAGGACTTCATCCTCATGTGGTAAAGCCTCACCAGTTTGGTGAGGGGTGGATGTAGGTTATAGGTTTGCAACCGAACCACCTTAAAAATCCTTGTGCAATGGGTTGTGCCTTGTGTGGTTGATCCCTATTCTCTTTTCCCATTCAAAAGTTCGCAGGTTAGCTTAAGCGCATGCCATCTTAGTTTCTCTTCAATGAACACACAGTAGTTTACTATCCACACACATTAGGATTGTGTTGAGCAACCATTCTACTTGTAGTACAGAGCGGGCTGTGTGGGTGCATCGACCCCACCAATCTGCTATGTCGACGTAGCTTCCCACTGGAGCACTGAACTGTATTGCAACCCTAGTGACTGAGTCGACTCAGCATTTGACTGCATCGATCTAAGGAGACTGGGTCTAGTATTTTACTCCAGCCCTTGAGCCACTCATTCTAAATTCACTGTGCTTCATGTTTAAGGGTTTTATTTGCATCATGGCAGTAGTTTGTGTTTTATCTAGCTAAGCTTTTAATTGGGCATAATTTGTCAGCGGATCCATTCAACCCCCCTTCTAGATTCTGTTGCACCCAAGGGACCTAACAACCCTCAGCTATAAAACTATGACCATTGCCATTTTCTACACTTCCCTAGTCATTGGACCACATTGTGGGAAGCTTAGCTCTAATACCAACTGATGAGAATGGCCATGCGGATCTAGAGGGGGTGAATAGATCTGCCCCTTTAATAGACCGATTTAAGAAAACTTTGAGCGAACACCCAATTTTAATACTAACAGACTTGTTAGTTCATGCCATCAGAAAGACAAATTCACAAACACTTTAAGCGCAAGATACTGAAGCAGGGATTCAACAATGTACATAAGACTGGTACTAGGCGGAGGACTAGTCCAAAGACTTCCTCATGCATAGTGAAGCTATCCAGATCGGCCTGACCTATTGTTCTAGGAGTGCCTTTTGATATACCGAGTCCACATGAGAATGGGGATAGAGAATATAGAAATCAAACCATAGGGCACTGAGATTTTTAGGGGGTTCGATTGTTTCCAGCAATCTACGTCCACCCCTCACCTGATTAGGATGAGGCTTCACTAGCATAAAACTATCCATGGATGAATCCACTATAAAACCTGATCACACAGCTTCCCACCAGAGGAATAACCTCCTCCCTTCCTCTGAAGACATAGAGGGAACCCGTGCTCACCAACCTGATGAACACACCCCTGATTCTACCCTAGCAGAACTAGTGACCCTACACTAAGGCAGCACACGAGGAACCCACCTCGCACCCTAGTATACAAATTAGAACATGACCAGCTATGAATTGATCACACCTCCAATTAGTGCAGTAATGCCCCCCATCAACCCTAACCCTAGCCCCTGAATCCCATGCCCCAGCGACCCCTCCTACTGCAACTCAAGCCCGCCCTCCACAGCTCCAAGCGTCCACGGCACCCCGGCGATGCCCCGTCTTCACTACGCCCTCCCGTGGACCAAGGAGGCCTCGCTGCTGTCCCTGCAACCAGCCTGCAGTAGAAGTCGAGTTTGCAGAGGCTACCCCGGCATCCACGGTGCAAACCAGCCAAAGCTTCCTTCTGTGGATCTGTACTTCGTCGAGTCAGCTTCGTTCCAGAAGTGGTCCCGTGGAGATCCGACCGCGGCACCGTTCGCGCCGCCTGTTCTCGTGCGACTGCACCCAACTCAGGTTTGAACCTGAGCTCCACCTGGCAGCAGCTCCACAGCCCGCCCCTGCGTGATTCGGCCAGAGGTCTCTTCACGAGAGTTCTGGTTATCCAGAGTGCCAACGTGCCCGAGGTGGTCCCACCTGCTTTTGACATCATCTCTGTCCGTGGCATCTGATCACCCACAGGCACGCCAGACCCAGATCCCCTGTTCACCCAGGACGAGCTGCTGTCAAGTCAGCCCAGACACCCCTTCTTCCTCTCCGTTTCAGGTCTTGGTGTCTTCATGAAAGTTTCAACCCTCGATGAAACAAAACCAACGCAGGTGGTATCATTGCTTTCTGATGTCAGCACTGGGAGTTCTACCCCATTCTTCGACATCCTATCCTGCTGCTCACCCAGAAATCAGACTCCGGCCGTCCCTGCGACCACGCCTGGCGAGTTGATCAGACGGCCACCCCTTTCTGAGGACTCGTAGATCTCCCAGTCAAAAAAGCCCCCGACCTGGTCCCGCTGTGTTTGGAGTTTGGCAGCGCCCGTACCAGCCGTCGCACCACTTCTGCGCCGACCAGTCCAGCCGATCAGAACCGCACCGGCCTGCTGCTGCGACCGCCGCTCCCACCCAGTGCCGTCAGCTCGACACCAGACTTCCAGGCATCCGTCAGCATCCTTCGATCTTCGTCCAGGAGGTGGCTGTGTCTTGAGTGGCCGCTACAGCTCGGCGTACGCTCGTTAGCTTGCTTCCCCTCCCCACGATCCCCCCCTCCTGCGCGAGGGTAGTAGTGTGTAATCGGTCGCCCCCACCCCGTGAACCCCCCTCCCTGCATGGAGCATAGTGCATGTATTAGCAGGGACATCACCAAGCTTCCTCGACGCAGCGTGTCCGCCGGGTGCGCACACTCCCTGGCTCGCCATCGTCTTCGACCGGAGCCGATCCTTCGGACGGCTAGGTACGTGCGTGCGCCACTCCACCTGCTTGATTAGTATTAGCTCCGACTGTCGTGCCGTGTGAGGAGTGCCCGGCCCAAATTTCCATGATATGAGAGATCTTGCTGCCGGTGAGCGAGTGGACACCAGAACCGATCCCCTCGGTATCGGTCCGCCTGGTTGAAATCGGTGCCCACTACTTGTCCCCGGGTGGCTCGCCACCACCCTCCACGCTACACGGACCGTGTCTGACCCCGTCGCGAGCCACAGCTCACCGAACTGTCACTACGTGCCCCGAGTGGAGTTCATCGCGTATGTGATTGTTAGCTTCGTCACTGGATGACTTGCGCTTTGTTGACTGCTGGCTTAGGGTCCCGCGTCTCGACTGGGTTCGTCCCGCGTCAACCAGACTGGTGATGGAGCCCGCGGGTTTACAATATGCTAGAGAGGGATATGATGACCACAATATGCTGGACGGGGCTATGAGGCAGACCGTCATGAGCTGGTACGGTCACTGGGCCATAATCCCTTCGCACTACTACTGCCAGGGTGCCACTGAGTGGCTGATGGGGATCATCCATCACTATCGGGTGTTGTTGGAGCGAGCAGGGATCAGGTACGCGGTGACTGCCACCTTGTACGTGTACCGCTGCTACACTGGGCTACTGCAGGGACTACTGGAGCACTTCAATTACCATTGGAACACGGTGGCCACCGTAGAGGGAGAGACCTCACTAGACTTGTGGTCTCTGTTCAGGATTTTTGGACTATCGATCAGCGGCGAGGGATACGAGGAGGTAGTGCTGGATGACCTCCACTGCAGTCACAGTGACGGACAGGGGAGGTACCAGGTACCTTTCAGCTATCGGTAGCTCCTGAAGACCTGGAGGGACTTGGCTCTAGCAGGGAGAGAGAGAGCAGCACAGACTTCAAGAGTGCCACTAAATGTATGGGTCTGTCATTTCTACAATGGGCCATTCTACTTTTATTAGGAGTTTGCCAGAGACCAGACTCCATGGGAGGAGTACACCGAGGTGGAGCTATGCTTCCGGATGTACTCCAGATATGTGTATGCGCCACAGGAGGGGTGGAATCCCCATGGTCTGCCAGACGTGACACACCTTGCAGCGTATCTGGCATATTGGTTGGCGACTTTTGTAGTACCTCACGGAGAGGATGGACTGCTGAGAGCTGAGTTGTTGTGGCCAGCTTGTTTGTTGGCCGAGGGGAGACAGTTGGCCCTATCTCCCGCTGCACTGGCCAACATCTACCAAGGGCTCAGAGTTCTAGCGACACACTCAGTGCCGAGAGAGAGAAGCCTACTCCTACCGACCCACTACCTTAGTGCGTGGGCCGAGTTGTTGTTTCCGGGCTTGGTGACGGTTGGGACAGTGAGGAACCCGACAGCACCGCATTTGTTCAGCTTCCTCGGATAGCTTGACGGTGATACAGAGATGTAGCTAGAAGGGGCTAGGAGAGCCCTTTGTTACTTTCCCCCCCGGGGCGAGGAGGGGCTACCTTTTGACAACGCCACGTGGGACTCCAACCTTTTTCTGGGGCCTTCAGGAGGAGGGGCGACCAGCGCCGATGCTGGTCAGGAGGTGATAGAGATAGGGTTACGGATGGAGTGGATATGGAGTACCCGGTCGACGGTGCTGACGTTGTGCCAGTTAGCGACGATTTCCTTAGAGCCGTACTACCCACACCAGTTTGCGAGGAACTTTAGGTACGACTAGGGGATCCCGCCGAATTGGGAGTTCCCTTTGACTTGAAGGCACTACCATGGCAGGGACACCCACCTTCTTGCAGCGACATGGTGGGACTTCTACAGTCATCGGGAGCCGGAGCAGTTCCTAATGTCGGGGCAGGGATGTCAAGGGAGGTTCGACGTACACTATGCCAGGTGGTGGTTCGAGCACAGCCACCAGTACCGGTAGAAGGCCTCCACGATTCGGAAGGCGAAGGAGAGCCGCTTACTGAGGGAGGATTTACCTCCTATTGCACTCGACGATGGGTACTTGAGGACCCGCATTTCTTGGGTCCACCGAGAGATCGAGTGGGTCATGGAGCAGTGGCCTCGGGGTGGCCGGGGTTTGTCTTCCAAGAGCTGGAGTAGCAGTGGGGCACTGAACCCCTGGTATAGGTTTCGACGAGAGCAGTGATGACAGGAGCGAAGGTGTCTCGGCCGGGGGCACCTAAGGCCTAGTGGGCCCCAGTTTTTGGCCGACTGAGGCTTTCATAGTAGGGGTTCGCTGGATCGGGAGCTCCCACACGGGAGCTTTACCGACTCAGCGATTGACGACTGGCAGTGACACATCGGCCACGCGATCGGGTTTGCTGGGCCCATGGAGTTCCTATCCCAGATTGAGTGTGCCCGCACTCTACGGGACATCCCAGAGGCCGTGGCGAATGCGGCCCAGGTGCTGGCACTGAAGCCAAAGCAGTTGGTACTCCTGCCACCGATCCCCTTCGGGGCTCTAGGTAAGGCCTTATTTAGGATACTCCATCCCTTTTTCTTTTGTTACTTTCTGGTCATGACACTGACATTGTATGATGTTGTGTCTATTGATAGGTTCGACGGCAGAGGGGGATAACCCCTCCATGGAGGCATCCTCGGGGAGTGGGGACGAAAGTCTACAGCCGAGGTGGAAACGCCCCTGAGTAGAGGTTGCAGTAGCCGAGACTGGCGAGCCTTCTAAAGGGCTCGAGGCTGGTGGGGCAGTTGAGGTAGAGACAGCTCTGAGTAAGTGTCACTTTGCCTTCTTTACTCCTGGTCAATTTAGCCATTGTGGTGGGCTAATCCTGCTTTGTTGGGTTTGTGTCTTGCAGCTCCTGTGGAGGCTAGGGCGGAGGCGACCTTCTCTCCCCCTCGGGAGGAGGACCCTCCCTATGTGGAGGGAGCTGAGTGTGAGATTGACATAGAGAGTTTTCTCTGATTGATGGATGAGATGGAGCCCAACGTTAAGGCCCTCCCCGACTTCGAGTCATGGGAAGGTGCAAGAGGAGCCCATTCAGGTAAGGGCTTCTGGTGGTGGCTGTGAGTTGCAACTTCGCTCGTTTCTGGTCACTGATGTGACCATCTGGCTTGTGCAGAGGAGGTAGAGACTTCGGGGGCTGAGGCCCCAACTGAGGTACTGGGCGGAGAGCCTGGACAGGTGGGAGAGCCAGCACCCATAGCGGCTGGGAGCTGTCTGGGTAAGTGTCCAATTACTTTGGAGGGATCTTCCTGTTGCAATCGCACTCTTGGCAAGCCAAAGTTGTTGACCTGGTCTGAGTTGCTTGTATGATAGGTGAGGATGCAGCGGCCACCTTGGAGATGATCCAGGAGCTGGTGGACGCCAGCACGTCAGTTGTCCTGCCGTCCTTCAGTGACGAGGCTAGGCAGGAGACCTCCGTGCCCCCACCCACCATAGGGGACACACTGGGCAGGCTACCAGGGCTATTGGAGAAGTTGCCCCTCCCACCTCTGCCGATCGTGGTGTCGGCTTGCACTGTGGGGCTGGTGGAGTCATCCAGCATGGGACCCTCAGGTATGTTGCTGAGTACTTAGTTATTTCATGGTGGATTACTCTGCTTTACCCACTCATGCTAAGCTTTCACTGGGGGTTGGTTGCGGGGGAGTGATTCCCTCTTGCCCCGCTGGGGTTAGGGGCACTCAACTGGTGCTGATCCTACCACCTCCCTCTGGCTTAAAAAAAAATGGAGCGTTAGTGTCATGACCCATTAACTGCCTAATATATACCCGACAGTGAGCGATCCCCTCTTGATCATTGATGATCTTCACACGTATCCTAAAATGATTAATGACTTGACAATTCATAACTTATGGTTAAAGTCACTTAGCCAACTCATTAAATCATTCCAGTCCTCGTGCAAGATTCAATCAATGTCTTAGGTCAAAGGACCAACGATGCTACTGAGACAATTGGATCTTCAGTTGACATTAGATATAATCAACCATCTGAAGATCCAATAGCGGATCAGTTCAGTGTACATCCTCCTAGGACGTACACGTACACATATGTGTTGGTGCCCCGCACCAGTGACCATGAGACTGCTCACACACATCATCATTGTACTGGTTTAATAGGTAATCAAAGTCCTCGAGTGATTACCCTCCAACCATGAACAATTTTAAGGTATGTATCCATATAAAGTCAGTCTCATGATGGAGATCCCATCTCGAGTTGACTTTACAACCACATATCTTAGGGAAATCATAAAGTAATATACAATCACATATTTACGATCAAATACTACTTCGTTAATAATGAACAAGATCGTATAACTATCGGGCCTACCCAACCTGAAATTGGCCTGTAGCACACCAATACTAACAACATCTACTTCTGTGTGCCGTTGAGGTGGCCCGGATTTTCTCCCTCACAGGTTGGAAGAAGCCTCTTGTTCTGGGGGCGGGAGCTGTGAGGGTCCGTCGGGCCCATTCCGGATTAGATGTCTGCCTTGGAGAGTAAAACGGCCTCCAGCGGTCTGCCGGGAGGCTTATACATGGGGGGGACTCATCCGGGGAAAATGCCGCCTCTTGTCCTTGGCTGCTTGGGTCCTCATTAGATCAACAAGGATGTCCAATTTAGCATTGAGGGTTTGGAGGGTGTCTGGGTTTCCGGGGACGGGGTGTCCCCCCGGGGCCGGTGGAGGTAAAGCATTAACTTGGTTGTTGGCACTGGAGAGGGGGCCCGTTAAAGAGTGCGAGGGCGCAAGTTCCCTCTCCACAGCTACTGGTGACTTACCCTTGTCACCGGCGTTTCTCCTACTGGAGCTCCTCCGCACCATATTGGCACTTTGTGCGTTTCCCATAGACGGTGCCAGATGAAAAGGCAAGATATCACGTTGAAGTCTAAGCCGTGCGATCTTCAATAAGTGTTGATTGCCGCCATCAATGGGGATTCTGCATGGTAGGAAATGGATCAGAGGAGTCCAGGGCTGTAACACCGGAAAAAATCCTCTGATGCCTAAGTCAGTAATCTAATAGAGCGCAGGTAGAAGAGATGCAGAAAGAGGAGAAAAGATGGGCTCGAGATTGCTCTCCACCAACAAGCGTGGCTTTGAGTGCTCAGACTTGCTTACCTTTCCGGAGAGTTTTCTTGAGTTTATATAGTCGCTTGCCCCCCAAATCATAGTCAAGGAAGCTTGAGGGACTAGAGGGCATTACGTCATTGTTTAGGGCTCCTCACTGTTTGAGGACTCTTGCCTTCTCTTATCCCCTTGAGCTTCCTGCTCTTGGACGGTAGCGAAACATCCGCCTGGATAAGCGTCTAGTTGGTAGTCTGAGTGTGGGGCACCCGTTTAGGGAGCATTCGGCCTTCGCCCGGACGTAGGGGGCGTCATCGGTCGGTTATGCTCGGATGTCCTTTGGGACCTCCCGAGCGTTCGTTACTCGGACTTCCAGGCCTGGAGGCCGCCTAGGAAGGATTGGTCTAAGCGATTTGGGCTTTAGACTAATTGGGCCCGTTAAATGGGACCATCACTTGGAGAGCTCGGCCTAGTGGGGTGGACCTAGTTGGGCCGCTCTGGGCCGCATGTTTTTTGGGCCGCTGATTTTACCCCTCTCTAGATATGTTTGATACACCTTATGACTAACCACTAGTCAAAGATCATTGCTTTCTCTGTAGCAAATTTTGCCCATAATATACTTCTAGTTTTATGTAAGATTTGCTAACAGACATAAAATGCCTTGAATGTGCGCTCACAACAACTCTCATTGGGTTGCAGATGATAACCTCTTCCACACTCTAATGTTTACATTGACGTGTGATTTTGACCGTGAAGAAGATATACGGACCGAAACCGTGTGGTTTCGGACCGAAACCGACCGAAACCGGACCGAAACCAGACCTGCTCATTACAATTTTTGCCTTTTCTGATTGTTTTGAACCGGTTTCGGCCAAAACCGAAACCGGTACGTTTTGGTTTTGGTCCTGGCCGAAATCAATACCGAAACCGGTACTGCCATCCTTACATGCCAATCGAGTTCACCATCTGACGTCACGAGTCTTGCTCCGTGACAATATGACGAGATAATTTAACAATGCCCAGAAAGAAGATACCAAACAGAAGGCTTACATTGCTCCCTCCACAGCTCAACCCAAAATAAATCCTACCTAACACATTGTCAATAGTAAGTCATTCTTGAATCTCCTCCACGATCCATTGAATATTTTGTTCTGCGTAACATATGCCCTATACTCTTGTTCCCAGGCTCTGTACTCCTTGCAGGACCCACCCATGTGTCCTCTGTGCTTCCTTGTGGCTTGCCATTTTACCTATCAAGAAGTGCATACGCGACCTCTGGGCCATTGGGGCAGATGCCAACCCCTCTTGCCATGTCCCTTTGTCTATTGATGGTACCTGCAAGATGTTATCGAGGCTTTGATATCTCACCTATCTCCTCCCTCTGCCTGCTGCCTGAGCATGTATACTGGGCATGTCAATGCCTCTTGCTATCCAATATAGGACGTAGAAGATCTCCATTTACAACTTCACCTCTTTTGCTGCAACCATCTCCTCTATTTTGCCATTGAAGTTCCTTGAAGCAAGGTTTACCGGACTGATCCGGTGCACACGGTACAGGGCGTACCAGATTGTACTTGGCAGATACTGGCATGGCCGGTCTGCGGCACGCAAGCAATCTGGGAGGGTGTCCTTCAACGGCGGCAGCCTGAGCTTTTCCTGTGCGGCAGCGGCACGGCACGGTACAAGCCGTACCATATTGTACCGTGCCACTGGAAAACCAGCATGGCCAGTACGGTCGGTCAAGCAAACCTTGCCTTGAAGTCCTCTTATGGAGTCATAACATCATGACCACCCCCCACCCAAAACACCCCTAAACACTTTATGTAGTTCTTAGTTCTTATGTACTTATGCTTAGCATCTACATATTACTGCCAAGGGTTTGGATTTCTAATCGACATGACACCTATTAAATAGCCTCTGGCCTGTTGCTAATGCCATGAATATTGAACATCCTAATTGATAAATTCATTGTGAATGTAACAGACACACTTAAGTAGGATGCTTTTCTTTTTCTGGTCAGAAATTATCCTTTGTGTTCTCAGATATTTATTCTTTTCTAATAAAGTATATGTTTAGATGTTTATTCTTTTCCAATGAAGGAGTCCTGCACCACTTGCTTTGCCTTTGTCTCTTTAGTTATTTGCTTGTAATTTTTCATGACATATAGTGTTTTTGATGCTACCACATTTTCAGTTTTCAGCGACTGGAAAGGATTATTTTGCGCTGATTCAAGGTCTTTTTTCTAGTCTTTCTATCGTAGAAAAATGTGATGTTTGAGTCAAAATGTTTAATGCATATTTGCAATGAATTCTACTAACTGGGCAGAAGCACTCAAAGTTCTCACTTCTCCTCAATTGCTCAAAAGCAGGGGTGTAGAACCTCGTGCAGTAATGTTAGGATGGCAGCTGATGATCATCTTGTAATGTTAGGATGGCAGGTGGTGATTATCTTTGTCAACTCCCTCTGGTTCTTCCAGGCCATAACCATCTCTAGACTTGTGACACTTTGAAAAGAGTAATATAACATTTTGATCCCTGTAAAGATGGTATTTCTAACATTATGATTTTAAGGTATATTTTCACAGAAACAAAATTTCAACAGAAATATTTGTGTAGAGATTCCTGCCTTATATTTCATTTGATACAACTTCAGAAATAATGTTTCTTTGTCTCTCAATCTCTGTGAGCCATATGATGCTTTCTGATGCTTGTTGCTTGGTCTTATTTAGATGAAAAGGGGAAATTTGACGAGTTAGTAGACGATAAAGGTGTCAGGATATTGATTGAACCTAAAGCCCTAATGCATGTTATTGGGACCAAAATGGATTTTGTCGATGATGCAATCAGGTCTGTTGTTTCTTTAATGGTCTATTTTAATAGCATGGTACACAAATTGTGGGATTTTTCTTAATACTGGAATCACTTTTATCAATATTTGTCATTGTTTATCTCTACCTCCCTCACAAACCCCCATGAGAATACGCAAGAATGGCAAGTCATTTAAAGTGTAGAAGGATGAAAAGACGCCAGCTCTTCACCAATTGACACGCAAGCCTGATTTTTCAACTACGAATCATACGAGATCTTCGATTCGCTAGCAACTACGGATACGATAAATCTACTCGGTCAAAGGTGGTAACATGCTGTCAATTACATTTTGAATAATAATACCATTATACGGAAAGAAAATCATTACACTGCTATGTCCGGAGAGAAATTACAAAAGAGAAAGAGGAAATGAGCTAGGAAGGCAAGTACAAAATTTTCCTAGTCTATGGAAATGGGGGAACTCTGGGAAGTTCGTGGCCCTCTTGAAGCTCAACAGGCGGAGGACCCTCAGCGCTCGGAGATTTGCCCCTGGTACCATTGGTGACCGCCGGCCCGAGCACTGACCCCATTTGTATGGGAACTGCCCCATCTGCGCGCCCTCCCGAGGCACCCAGAGTTGGCGATCTCTCCTCCACCGAGGCAGAAGCACCTTCGCTCCGCCCTTCATCACTCAACATTTACAAGTGAGAGTTTGAGTCATCGTCATCAGAATCGTAGTGTTGCCTGGGGGGGAAGATGAGCTCGTCGAGGACCTGTTCCTGAGCCAGACTGGCTGCCCGCCAGAAGCCTTGGCCAAAACCCTTCCGCAACCCTCATCGGTAGCCTGGCTCATAACAGGAAAAGGTAGCCTGCTTCATAGCTTCATGGTACTCCTCCAAGCTCCGATATCGCTCGACCGCCTCTGCCCCATCTCTTGCTACTTTCTCCTTGAGCTTAGCCACCCTAGCGTCGGCCATGGACAACCTTGCTTCGACCTCGACCAATCCTACCCTGGCCTCGATCAGCCTTACCTCGACCTCAACCTTTGCCCGTGTTGTCTCAGCCTCCCCCTTGGCCCACTCGGCCTCTCAGACCTGGCCCTCGAGCTCCTTTCGCTCGACCACCCACTGTCCCGAGCACTCTGCATGAGCTTGGCGCTCTTCCTCTAAAAGCTTGCTCTTAAGCTCGACCACGTACCAAGCTTGAGACATTTGCTCGGCCTGTAGCCCAGCATCCTCCTAGCTCGCCCAATCACGTGCCCAGAGTGAAGCCACTTCCTGCCGAAGCACCCCAAGCTCAGATGATAACTGATTGATCCTACGGTCAGACTCAGCGCGAACCTAGTACTGAGCCCTTCCCTCATTCACCAGCCATGCCATGAAGTCGGTGATCTCAACTCCCAGCTGAGCCATGAAGATGCCTCCCTCCATGACCCTTTCAAGGAGCATGGGAGGGGAACATTGTCGGAACTCCTCCCGAAAAGATGAAGGTGCCAGATCTCGACACCGATTGTACATGGAGGGCAAGATGGTGAACCGCCCTTGCTAAAGAGGAGGAGCCTCTTCCGGGAGAGCCAGGGTCAGAGTGTCCTCTCCGATCATCCACAATCTCAGCATAACGACTCTCAACTCGGACCGAATCCGCACCTCGACATCCTCCTCCTCGCCATGCACCCCATCAGCCCCGACCGGGATCTCGGAGCTGACCTCCTCCCCCTGCGCTCCTGTCGGCTCATAGGAAGTCCCCTCAACCACTGTGGGCACCTCTGGCTCGATCGGAGGCAGGCTCGGGCATTGGACACCCTCAGCTCTGAGCTCCTCAGTCGAGTGGGAAGTCTTCACCTTCTTTGACCGACTCTTCTCAGCAGTCATAGTCTTCATTGAAGCCAGCAGCAATCGCTCCCCGACAACCTTCCGCTTGGACCCTCGATGCTCTGAGGCATCATCCCGAGCGATCTGCTTGCCCTTATCCCAGGTGGAAGAGGGATCTACCCAAGCTTGAGGCACGCTCGGAATAGTCATCTCCACTAGCTCGACGACCTCCCGATCGGATGGTCGCCCCTCGCCACCACCGCATCTTGCTTCTGCTCAACAAAAATCAAGTCATTAGCAAGGGGCTAGACCAACTTGAATAAGAAAGTGCAAAAGCGGAACCTTAAGGTCCTTACCACTTGGAGGTAGTGCTCGGCGAGGATAATCCTCAATGTTGGCTGAAGTCATCAACTCAATAGTGGTTCCATGATTCTCCTGAAGAACTCTAATCTCCTCTTCCAGCTCCAAGGAGATCACCGATGGCTATGGGGGGAATACCAAATGGAAGTTCAGCTGGGGATCTGATTAATAGTCCCAATCTGTATAAGCAAAATTGGATTCATGTCTCCTGATTCTTTCAATGTTAAATATGACAGTTCCATTTAATCTGGAGCCTTGGGGGAATACTCTTGTTAAAATTGTTTCCAGGAACCATGTTATCTATGATTGGTTTGACCTGATTTCTTGAAGTGTAGAAAAATGTGAGCTATAGTTGTGTTCATAGGACAAAGATGTACTATGCATTGTATAATGTGGCAATCAGATAGAAATGTCAAGAGGTTCCTGTTTAAATAGATGTTCTTTGTCGTTGCCCCTAGTTCATTTTGTTCATTTTTCCCCCAGTTCCAATAACTTATCTATACTGAAAAGGGACGTAGCTCTTGGAAATTTCTAAAGTAATTTTCCGCGACAAGCAATAGCAGAGCCACTGGCAATGCAGGTTGCGAGAATGTGGGCGAGGGCAAGGGTGACAGGGACAGTGGCAGGCTGCCAGATTCTGACCCTTGAAGGTTCTCGGGGGCTTTGGGTGATTGTTATTCTCAGGGATGGAAGCCGGATCCTTGAACTAATTTGTGTTTCTGGTGTATGTGTGCGGCATTGAGCCGCTTCCTGCAACAGAGAGGCCATTTGTTGGCAGTGCAAGAAGGCAGGCCACAGAAGTTTCCAGTGCACTTCTGGGCATGTTTCTCCGAGGGAGAAGAAGGCGATGACGGTCATCCACGAGGCCATCACCATTGCAGATCCTGAACAGTTTGTGTTTATGAATGCACCATGGTCTCCATCCATCGAGCGTAATCTGCAGGTCTTGCGAGGTGCTTTGATTGGAGTTGTCCAGGAAGGCAATGTGGATCATAATGATGTTGTTCAGGCCATGAGGAATAAGTGGAGGGAGCAGTCCAAGTGGTCGGTCAGTACGTTGGGTCCTAATCGTTTCATTACTTTTTTTTTCCGATGTTAAGTTGAAAGATGGTGTGTTACAGACTGTTTAACTTGTTGTCAACAAAGTTTTGATGGTGAAGTCGGAGTGGCAGGAGGGCTGTGATACAAAGGTGGCTGCCAAAGGGCCTGCTCGGTGGTGTCTTGTGCTGGGAGTTCCATTACCTTTATGGAGTGTCAAAGTTTTCTCTAGTTTGGTGTCGTCGTTTGGGCTTTTAGTAGGCGTAGACGAGGACACAAAAGCGTGGAAGTCTTTACAATTTGCTTGTATCCAGGTTGAATTTCGTTTGATGTCGGTTAGTCTGAAGCATGGGAAACTTCGTTGGCGTGGTTCCATTATTGGGTGGTCGTAGATATTGAACCTCTGTCTCGGGGCATGGTTGTTAGTTCCTGTACAGCAAAATCCTACAAGGAAGTCGTCAAGGCACATGTTAGGGTTGCTGTTGCACAGACCAATGGTGTTCCGAGGTTGAAGATGAGAGAGTTGACCGGGTCATCTCAGAGTGACTCAACTGGTTCTCTGGCTCGGTGACAGCTCAGCCTGGCCAAGGAATGACTAGTCTGGTAGCTAATGAAGTACAGGCTGCACAAACACCAAATCTTGGCATGTGAACAAGGGATTTGTGGGCGTTCTCTTCTTCTTTGCAGGGTGACTGACAAATTCAAAATTCAGAAGTTCAGTCTAAGGTAAGTGTAGGGAAGGAATTGTTTAAGGAAAGTAGCAGCGTTCCAGTTTCTTCTGGGGATTTAGGCTGGCATCAGGTAATCTCTCAATTGGCAGCTGACATTATTGCTGTCCTCAGGAAGAAAGGCCCACAAAGTAAACATAGAGGGCCCCTTGAGGTTTATAGAAGGCGGCATGGCTTACAGATTCTGCAGAATAAACAAATATCTATTAGTGCTATTTACAGATTGGAGAATGGCCAGCAAATCAACGGTCTAATGCCCTTGGTTTTGCGAGAATGGAGGGATGACAGAGTTCCGGTTCTGGAGAGTAATCCTCCATTGCCCATTTTTAGTTGTGACATGGTGGAAGAGTATCTTCCTCTGGTGGTTTTTGATGGCAAGAAAGTTGATTCTGCAGTGGAAAAAGGAGGAGATTTAGGCGGGGCAAGTCATCACGATCCGAGGGTTCTGGCTCTACATACTTTTCCGTCAACATGGAGTGATGAAGAATTAATTCAGAAGGCTGGGATGCTAGGCATCAAAATTACGTCAAACCCAGGACAATTTAGAAAATTACTGAAGAGTCTCCACCTTAACGG